>BPLR01021448.1:0-33816 GCA_021605095.1 Caerostris extrusa
AAACAGTGTTTTCTAAACGATCAGATTCAATGACGTTTGTGATGTTCAACATCTTGCCTCATAAGTCCGTAAGCCGTAGGTCCCTTTAAGCCGTAGGTCCCTTGTCTAACATGGCTGTAAAGCGTAGGACTGACAACCCTACCCCTTAAAACCCACCGAGCCAAGTCAGACTCTACCTACAAGTTCGACTTGGTCCTGAAGTCCTACCTTCTTCATCACAGCAAAAGCTGCTCCCCTTCCTTAAGAACACACACGGGTTCATGGACTTCTATCTACTGTCGATGTTGCTGTCTTTCAAGGCGGATAAGAAAAAACAACAAAAATAACATCTAAAATAGATTTTAAATGTCATCAACCTGCACAAAAGATTAGGATAAATAAAGATTTGTGTAATATCTTTAATCCAAGCATTATGAAATACAATTTTTTTGAGAGATTTAAAAACTTAATCATTTGATATGCAATTTAATTCTCTCTCCTAAAATTGGCTGATATGTTCTATTTTGGAAACGCAATACCTTCTGAATGTAAGTTCTTGAAAGCATTTAATTCTTCTCTGTTCTGTATTTAAGCTTCTAAATAAATATAGGATAATAAATGAATTGAATATTTGAAAAAAGAAATTGGGTTTTACCATTCGAAATTTTTTTAATTCGATGCATGTGATTGACTGATTAAAATATGCTACTATTACTAATATTTTATTAATTATAATGAAATTATAATGTCTATTAACAACAATAGCCTTAAAACGAAAACAATTATATATTATAGTGTGCAGTTTGGACAGTCAGATTCTAACTGGATGTGTTACTGTGGTGGTTGTAGACATCTAGATCAAGCCCACGAACCCATATGGACTCTTGGTTGAAGGGACAGGGGAGGGGGGGGGAGTTTTCTACGATACAGCACCCATAGGTAGAAGTCTGACTGGCTCTGTGGACGCTCTAACGCTCTACAGTCATATGATACCGGGACATACGTGGCTTAAAATGGATCCCCGAACCACTACAAACATCCATGGCACGGAGCGCCATAGCGCTAGACACTCTCGACCATTCAGGCCACTAACTGGGAGTGGTTAGGTTAAGTATATTATTATAGTGAGGTATAGTATATTATTATACTTTAGGCACAGGTTTGAGAGCTCACAACCTTTATTGACACACGCACAAACACCACTCACGCAAGAAGCGACAGACCATATTGAACACATTTGAAGACATATAATTAAAGATTCTTGAAGATCCACTTCTAAGCCGAAAACTACTACTCGGCTATGCGCAGGAGGAGCGAAATATACTCATTTTCCGGGTGAGAACCTATAGGCCAACTAATGCACAGGATTCTTCTTAATATATTTTCCCCTCGAGAAGAGAAACTGTAAACTAAAACTTTCTCAACAGAAGCGCTCCACTTGCTCTCGGGTGAGAGTCTCGAGTCCTACTGACCATTTCCTCCTGAACGCCACAGAGGGTGCTATTGCAGTGCGTATGTTTGGTTTGGTACGTAGCTCTAGTGTCATTTTGTGCCCACCTTAAGCTGTACCAGGACCTCCAGTTTAACGGAATTCCGAACCACTCACAAACATCCATGCCGCCGCCAGTATTAGGCTTCAGGTTTATTCGTGGTACCAAAGGCCAGAACTCCAATCAATTAGGAGGAAGCACGCTTTGATATACTTTGTATTGATGTACTAGATGATCCTACTGAAATTTATCTAAATTCTCCGTCCATTAAAATATTCCCATTTTTGAAATCATACAAATTTTTTAGGCTTTTTCTTTTGAGTTTAATTGTTTTTCTTGTGATCTGTTCTACGTCAATTTTAGCACTTATAACATTAAGACCAAAAGATATTTTTAAATCATTTTTATAGGAAATTATTTTCATCACATTCCAACCCAAATAATTCTTATGGATGGTTGAACAACAATATCCCTTATTGCCAGATTTGCTATCTCTCATAAATAGTAATAATACCTATTAAAAAAACCACAAATAAAATTTTTTTAAAAATTTTAACGTTTCACATAAAAGTCTAAAAAAAAAAAGTCGGTGAAAACAGATTTTTAAAAAATAAAATAACCCAATTACTGTATAGAGCAGAAGAAATTTTCTTCTTACGCAGCCATCATCGCTTTAACGACCAAAATCAAAACCAATTATCTTTTAAAATATCCCGTCTAGTCGAGAAATAAAATCTACCGTAGAAAGCCAATTTAATAATATCTTTTACAAAAAGAAGAAAACGAAAAGTGAATGGGCTGGTTACGTCGAGTTCTATTATGTCAAAACGAAAACCAAAAGTCGGGAAACTTTATACGAGTTTGGAATTTCGCAAGATCGTTTGTTGCATGGGATCAGGAAACCTCTGCCCATTCCCCCTACCCCCTACATTTCTAATGTCCTTAATCTTTACCTGATAACTATCTCGAATATAATCTGTTTTTGTGGTCTGGTGTTGTGTTGCGGCGATAAATTTTTTTTGTGTTTTTCACTCTGTTAGAGTTCTTTTCATTTTCCTGTTTTTAAAAGGATTTCACTACACTGTGATTTGACTGTCTGTTAATACTGTTACGAAATCCACCACAGAATTCAAAGGTGGTTTAATTCGAATAGTTTTTATGCACTTATTTTTTTAAATGGTAATGATACAACAAAAGTTACAAATTGTTTATTATGATACTCAAATTATTATTATTAGATGCATTATTTTGACATTTTATTAGTTTTATTTTATTATTGATTATATTAATATTTATTTCATTATTATTATTTTATTAATTTTATTATTATTATGTTTATTTTATTAATTTTATTATTATTATGTTTATTTTATTATTTTGACAAACATTTTTGAAAATTCATAGCAAAACATGGAGCATAAACGATATAGCTTATTAATTTTTATTACTTTTTATTTCATTGTTTATTATTATCATTTTATTAATTTTTTATTATATTTATTATTATTTTGACAAGCATTATTTTTGAAAATTCTTAGTAAACATGCAGGCAAACGATATAGTCATTTATTTTTTTATTTTATTATTTATTTTATTATATTAATATTTATTTTGTTGCTGTTATTATTTTATTAATTTTATTATTTTATTTATTTTATTATTATTTTGACAAAAATTATTTTGGAAAATTCATAACAAACATGCACGCAAACGATACAGCTATTAATTTTTTTTAAAAATTTTAAATCTGCTTTCATTAAACTTGTTAATTTTAATTGTATTAACATTTCAATTAATTAAGTATTATAAATATTTTGAGTTTTTAAGAGGAAAAAAAACAGATATAGAATTCCAATAGTTCAGAAGTGGATAACATAAGTTTCTTAATAAACAAATGATTTTATACTGTTTACAAATATTTGATTTTTTATAAAAATCTCAATTTTTTTTATTCATTTTTTTATTTTATTTTTTATTTATTTTATTTCATTCATTTATTTATTATTATTTATTTATTTTTTACTTTATTCGGTTATTTATTATTATTATTTTTTATTTATTTATTTTTTGTATGTAATCATATTTTTTTTAATTTTACAAAGAAAAATTAAAAAATTTTGTCAAAGACAAACAATTCTTTATCTATAAAATACTTTTCTTTGTGTTAAAATTCTTTCAAAATTATTTAGTTTTTTTTTTATTGTTATTGGAAAATGAATGATTTAAAAATGTTTTAATTAATTAAGTTAATTAATTTTTTAGTTAATTAATTCCCATTACAGTTAAAAAGAAATTTGAAATTACAGAAAAAAAAATGTACATTATTTTTAAAAAAAAACAATCTAAGCAAGGTTTATTCCATAACATATTTAATCAATTGTTATAAATAACGTACATATAATATAACTTTAATTATTATTAATTAAAATTTTAGATTACATATTATCAAAACAAAAATTAGATGAACAAATTCCATACTATCATAATTTTTCTTTCAAAGCAATTTTTGCGCTACGTATAAATAAACGGCATTTTCTAACAAACAATCGATTCCTTCGTTCTGTTAAACCGGATGTTTACCATTCCACACGATTCGTGGTTGGACTATATATGCTTTAATTCAGATTCAAATCTCGAACTCAAAATCAGCCATGGAAAAAATTTCCTATCTAAATCGATCAGCATTTGGAAAATTAAAATGCGATTGTAATTACTCAGCAATTTGCATTATATTGAGCAATAACCAATTGAATATTTTAAAAATGGTAATCATATTTTTCATTTGGTAAGTGTCCCATTTAACTTCTATATTCGCTATCTTAATTCTTAAATATTATAATGAAATGAGATTACATTTAGCCGAATATTACGATAGCCTAACACATTCCTTATTTTGATAAAAATCTAGTATTAACTTTACTTAAGTTTCATTTTTTTTTTTTTTTCTTTAAAATAAGTGAAAAACATCTTTAAAAAAAACTGTTGATTCTGGTAGATTTAAAAAGAAATAAATATATAATTTCTATAAGAATCTTAAGAACCTTTGTATGCTAATTTATATATATATATATATATGTGTGTGTGTGTGTATGTGCATATAAATGTGTGTAAGGGCCTCTTGGCCAAGTGGCTAGTGTTCTGGCGCTCGGTACTGCAGGTACACGAGTTCCGGAGGTGCCATGGATGTTTGTAGTGGTTCGGAATCCACTTTAGGGATTCGGCCCGCTGTAGGTCCCGGTCTAATATGATCGTAGAGAGCTATGGAGGGGTGGGGGTTATGTTACTCGCGTCAGTAGCATATCTTCAAGCTGTACATGCCCCTGGGTAGTGCTAAACATGCAACAGCGGTGTAGCCCTTGTTTATGGCATAAAGATAACTGTCTCTGTATTGCCAGCTGCATTAGAAATATAGATATATATATATAGTATATAATCCATTGAACGTGCTGAAATGTGATGGCGTAATGCAACAATCCTAATGACATGAAGATTTTTTTATATTCATTATTGTCACCATCTGTCTAAATGTCTATGCTACATCATCTATGTCTATCACCATCTAATGTTACCTAATGGCAACAGGAAAAAAATTTCACTAGTATATTTTATAGACTTTAAGAAGAATTTTTTCAGAAAGAAATTAAGAAGAATCTTTTTACTAGATAAATCAAAAACATAGTACAGAGGGCCTCATTCATATTTATATCCAAAATTATATCTTTCATAAATAATCCAGTAACTAATCATCATCCGGGTGTCAAGAGGGCCAAGCTATAAATCTGCCACTAGGATTGACACATGCGAATGACGCAACTCGTGAGTCATCGGGAAGAGTTTAGATGTACACCGCCTGCCAGCAAAGTGTCCACCTGTTTCGAAAGAAGGCGGAAGCGAGACCACCGTTTGCATTCCAGAGGATTTCACCAGCCCCAAGTATGTGCGGTCACCAAACAAACCATTTCCGGATTCGAGCCATCTCTACCTGCCCCCAGATAACTCTTTGTGGGAAAAGAAAGTGCTGTCTGTCGCCTAGCTCATTAAGTGGGCCAACAGAACATCCATGAGATGGGCGAGATTAAGGATATCTGGTGGTCAAAACTTAAGATTCTGGAGCATCTGTCTGCAAACAAAAGGATATCTTGGTGGAATTTCAAAAATGGCACCAAGTTATGAGTTTTTTTTTTTTTTTTTTTTTTTTGTAATTGCTTGGTTTGAAGCTCGATATATAAATCCAGCAACTGGATGTTATTCGAAATAAATATTTTACCTATGTCTGGGTGATTAAAAAATAATAGGTATCTATAAAAAAAAAGTTATAAATTTTTATTAGTATTGAATTCAATATTTGGCTGCTTTTTCAAAAGGAATTGCTTCATTTTTAAGAGTGGTAGGCGAGAAACATGATAGGGTTATTACGCAACAAAAATTATTCCTTTGTACTTAGTATGTGAACGAAAAATAAAACATTATAGGTAACAATTGAAATTTAAAAACAAAATAAAAACATTTATTTTTAACGTCGATCCAACTAGATGCAAAAAATAAATGAAAATTATGCTTAAAAAAAATATTATATTAAAAATATACTTCCTCTCCTAGGGAGAGTCTGTAGGCCAATTAATGCACAGGGTTGTGCTAAATATATTCTCTTTCAGGGTGAAAGGCTGTAAAATAAATGCTTCTTAACAGAAGCGTGTGAGTGCGTTGTACTTCTTTTAATGTCTATCTAACTATATACAAAAGATAAATGAAAATTATGCATAAAAATATTACATAATAATATATATATATATATATATGTATATTAATTGTAGAAGAACAATTTTATGAAGAAATTTTCTCAGGATATGGAAATGCATGTTATTTAGGCCCATAAAACGACCTATAGAATTGCAGAGAATAGCCCTACCCATACTGAGTTGGAATAGAAAATGAAAACGACTATACAAATAAACATTATAGTGCGCAGGTTGGCAACCAAATTGTAATAAAGCTGTGGAGAACTCACAGCTTTATTGACAAACACCAATAGCACAAACTTTTTAACACAAGCACCACACATACAATTAAAGACAAACAATATTTAACACATTATTTATTCCTGTTTACTTATTTTGTAAACGATACAAAACATTATAGATAACAATTGAAAGCAAGAAAATAAAATTATCTTTTATTTTTATAAAATTGTATTTATTTCATTTTAAATTACTAATATTAAAAATATCGATCTAACTAGATGCAAAAAAATAAATCAACATTATGGGTAAAAAATATTATATTTTATTATATATATATATATATTAATTGAACAATTTTAAGAAGAAATATTCTCAAGATATTAAAATGCATGTTATTTCGGCCTATAAAAAAAACCATTGGCTTTTTTTACCATTTTTTCCCAAAGGTTTCTATAAAATCTTGTGCGCCATTTTCGAACAATTACTTAATGAATGGAAGAACCCTAATTGATCATGTGACTCCACTAAGTGCTGAGGGAGGAAACGGCTGTCAGCAATAAAATTCATTGCCACGCAAAAAGTAGTAACAAATCCAACTCAATAAAGGTAAAAATCCATTCTTGTTTTTAATGGAAGAATCTTTTTTTTTTTTTATTTAATGGACTGTTTCTTTAAGTTACTTTACATCAGTTTGAGGTTTTTAGGTCATTGCCAGCGGAATAAAACAAATGTGAATTCTAAAACCGTCTTCCGTTATCTGCAAATGGAGAAACCGGAAATTTCTTTTTTTCCTAATGGATTTTCCTTCGCTCGCCGTTGCCAATCCGGGATTTTTATTTATTAATTTTTTTCTATCCTTCTTGACATGCAAAATCTGGCAACAAGAGGTTATTTTTCTCCCTATGACTTATCACATTTTTTTTTTTTTTTTTTTTATTTTTTGGTTCTTTACGTTATTTAATTCAATGATTTTCCTTGACGATGACATATTGCATAATGGTTCTTTAGCCTACAGTATGTTCTTTACAATTTTTTTTTACTTGAATTATAATGAATAACTTCAATTATTTCACCTTGTATTTAATTGCAACTTAATGGAAAGTTGTTATATGTATACATATACAGATACAGATGTAGATATAGATATTTCTCCTTTTATTATTGCTTTGATTAATTTTTCGTTTTAATTTTTATTATTCCTATAAAAATTTGCCCTTTTATTTGTACCTAAATCTCGTAACTGAATGTGAAAGGAATATAAAAATAGCACTAATTTTTTTCTAGAAAATTCGCAGATCAGATTAATGTATTGTAATGTCTCGGCCTATGCTAAAACTATAACGGCTCCCTTTCAGATTCATGGGAACACTGTAATTTTTATTTACAAGCATTATTTAGATACATACAGAACTCTATTTATTACAAATTATTATTTACAAAGAAATGAAAAATGAAGAATTAAATTTGATTCGCAAGTTAAGTTCACTCCAAGGACAGAGATTTTCAGAGTTGGAAGAGTCTGGTCTGAAACCGCAAGCTCACTTTGTAAAGCAGGGGGAAACTCCGGTCTATTCAATGACTTTCAGAACAAGAGAAATCAACACTTCTTGTTGACTCGTAGCAGAAATCTCTTTTCTACTATTCTTTTTCTTCTAGACGCAAACTCTCTTCTTTTCTTACTCCCTTTAAGAAAATCCGTCAAGAGGATACAATTGAGTTAAGGGTATGATTTCCTAAACTGAAGGCAATGTCACCCACCTACGAGGCACGAAATCAATGAGGTTATTAATGAAGGATTGGGGTGTTCTCTTCCACTCCTGCAGAAGAGAGCTTTCCAACTGCTGAATTATTTCTGGGTGTGATAAGCGATGAGCAAGTCTTCTCTGTACTGATCATATACTGTACTGATCTGTCTCTGTACTGATCATGTACTGTCTTCTCTGTCTGATCTGTACTGATCCTACTTCCTTAAATGACAAAATATACTGATTGCTCAAATGTTTGCTTAGAAGAGATGAATCCGATACGTTAGAAGTCCAAAACATGTTCTATTAGGTTCATGTCATGAAGTCCAAAAACATGTTCTATTAGGTTCATGTCATGAAGTCCAAAACATGTTCTATTAGGTTCATGTCATGAAGTCCAAAAACATGTTCTATTAGGTTCATGTCATGAAGTCCAAAACATGTTCTAAGGTTCATGCCAAAATGTTCTATTGTGCCATCAAAACATGTTCTATTAGGTTCATGCCATGAAGTCCAAAACATGTTCTATTAGGTTCATGCCATGAAGTCCAAAACATGTTCTATTAGGTTCATGTCATGAAGTCCAAAAACATGTTCTAGGTTATGTCATGAAGTCCAAAAACATGTTCTATTAGGTTCATGTCATGAAGTCCAAAACATGTTCTATTAGGTTCATGTCATGAAGTCCAAAACATGTTCTATTAGGTTCATGTCATGAAGTCCAAAAACATGTTCTATTAGGTTCATGTCATGAAGTCCAAAAATGTTCTATTAGGTTCATGTCATGAAGTCCAAAGCATGTTCTATTAGGTTCATGTCATGAAGTCCAAAAACATGTTCTATTAGGTTCATGTCATGAAGTCCAAAACATGTTCTATTAGGTTCATGTCATGAAGTCCAAAACATGTTCTATTAGGTTCATGTCATGAAGTCCAAAACATGTTCTATTAGGTTCATGTCATGAAGTCCAAAAACATGTTCTATTAGGTTCATGTCATGAAGTCCAAAACATGTTCTATTAGGTTCATGCCATGAAGTCCAAAAAAACATGTTCTATGCCATGAAGGTTCATGTCATGAAGTCCAAAACATGTTCTATTAGGTTCATGCCATGAAGTCCAAAACATGTTCTAAGGTTCATGCCATGAAGTCCAAAACATGTTCTATTAGGTTCATGTCATGAAGTCCAAAAAATTAGGTTCATGTTCTATTAGGTTCATGTCATGAAGTCCAAAACATGTTCTATTAGGTTCATGTCATGAAGTCCAAAACATGTTCTATTAGGTTCATGTCATGAAGTCCAAAACATGTTCTATTAGGTTCATGTCATGAAGTCCAAAACATGTTCTATTAGGTTCATGTCATGAAGTCCAAAACATGTTCTATTAGGTTCATGTCATGAAGTCCAAAACATGTTCTATTAGGTTCATGTCATGAAGTCAAAACATGTTGTTCTATTTGGTTCATGATGAAGTCCCATGTTCCTATTAGGTTCATGTCATGAAGTCCAAAACATGTTCTATTAGGTTCATGTTCATGGAAGTCCAAAACATGTTCTATTAGTTCATGTGAAGTCCAAAACATGTTCTATTAGGTTCATGTCGGGGATTATACTGTCCAATCTATTCTAGGGATATCTTCGTTGAAATAAAAATTGTCCACTAGCATAGCCCGATGAGTCTTGGCGCTATCATCTATGAGAATGAATTCTTCCTTGATTGATGCAGCGTAAAGGACCCCATTAGGTCTGAGGATCTCATCCCTATATCGCAGAGCTATTAATGCTCCATTCCTGATAATTCTCAGGTCAGTGCGGCCTTTGATAGAAATATCGACCATAACCCAGACCATAACGTTTCCTCTTGCAAATCGGACCCTTTCATGCACAAATGCAGGAGTATTTAGCGTAGCAGGTTCGTTCTAGATGAGAATCCACCTATTGTCAGGTTGTATACTAAACGGGCATGAAATTCAAATATTTTTAAAAAAAAAAAAAAAACTCAAAATGGATAAGAATTTATGGATAGGCAAAAAACATTTATAAAAATTCACAAATGAAAGAATGTACAAATAAAAAAATGTTATATCATACTAATTTTGATTCCTTTTCTTTAATTCATTAAGCAAGTTTAAAGAACTGATGGCCGAGTGACTAGCGCTCTGGCTCTAGGTGCCACAGGTTTCGGGTTCGATTCCCAGTAGGGCCATTCTTGTTGGTAGTGGTGCGGAATCCACTTTAAGTCATAGGTCGCGGACTAATATGACTGTTGAGAGTGAGGCTGACAACCCTATCCCGTAGAAAGTCAGCGTCGCGGATCCAAGTCAGACTTCTATCCACAGGTGCTCCACCACAACAGAAGCTGTCCCTCTATGAGACCACAAGGACTCTTGGACTTGATCTAGATGTTGCTGTTTATCGAGGGGATAAGAAGCAGAAGTTTTAATCTCTGAAATAATTTGGTTTGGTTTATAGTTCTACTGTCATTGTGTGCATACGTTAGGCTAATTAGACCGGAACCTACAGTTTAACCTGGATTTCGAACTACTAACAGATATCCATGCCACCGCCAGTATATGAACCTGAAGCCTATGGTACCAATGGCCAGAGCGCTAACCAATCGGCCATCAGGCCATAATCTCTGAAAAGAAAAAATGGGAAGTGTCGTTTGATATGAAAATAAATTTTAAAAAAACTAATTGAATTCCTTTTAAATAGTTTTGCTTCAATTTCATATTGTAAGTCATTTTAAGAGTGTGGCTGGGAAAATAAGTTTTATAACAATACAAATCTTTAAAAACTCGAAGAAGTGGAGTTAGAGACAAAATAAACATCCCTCTCTCTGAATTTTTTTTTATTTCTGTTTTTAAATCTTCATTGCTATTTTTTTCCAAACAAAATTTATACATTTTATTAAATTTATTAAATTTTAAATACCATGTCGTGCTTCCTTAAATGACAAAATATACTGATTGCTGAAATGTTTGGTTAGAAGAGAGATGAATTCGATCCATTCAAAAATTGAAGTCCCGTCTTCCATGAGGAGTCTTCATCTCCAAGCCTGTAGAAGAACTCCTCATCTTCACAAACCGGTCCTCTCATCCTGAAGATCCTCTGGTATTTTTGCATGTGGGTCAGGGACGGATGGACGTCCTGCCCACCCCCGTGGAACTTCGATCTTGTCTTTATTGGTTCAAGGTTTCCTGAGACTGGGAGGAGGGGGGGGGAGAAAAAAATTACCTCAATCAACTTTAACTTTTTCTTAAACACTTTGCAGTTGAGGCAGAAATTTGACATTCTGCATTGAAAATTACAAATATTTTAACAAGTTTCAAAAGTTATGCAGTGAAATTTCTAAGAAAAGCTTAAGAATTCTTACTAATGAAAAATTGGAATGTGCAATCTTTTAAAATTACAGTAAGACCAAGCTTAATCTGGATAGGATACATTTCAAAAAAATTTCCCGCTCTAAATGTTCATATTTTTGTGGCACTTCATCCTTAATCTTGTGAGAGTGGTAGCTGTTTTCCTACCGGCATTTAATTCTGCAATTTGGTATTCAGTTTTTAATCTCAGAAGGAATCAGATTTGTAGTAGTAGTCATATGAGACCTGGATCTATGGTTTAAAGTGGATTCCGAACCACTACAAACATCCATGGTCATCGCCGGTCTCGACCCTACAACCTGTGACACCGAGTGCCAAAGCGCAATCTTCAATGCCCTGCACACTTATATTATGAGACCCTGTTTTATTAGCTACCTTCACAAATTCTTCGTCATCAACAATGGATTTTCTTGATGGCCAATATCATTGCTTCGCTCTGACCAAACAATTTTTCATACGCCTTTCAAATATTTCTGGATTACCTCAGTCCAGGAAAACTTATTGTTTTTTATAGAGTCTAACAATAGATTTCCCAAAATTCTCTAATGGATTGTTTCTATACTCCGTTTTTTCAATCAGTTGTCGTAATGTCCGTTGCAGACAATAACTTTAAAATTTGAAATTTCAGGGGAATCCCAATATTACCCCGTGTTACGTCGAAACCCAGGTTCCCCTGCATAGGGGAGGTCAACGCCCTATGTCCAGAAAAACATCCTGTCTGTGGGGGTGTCTGGCAGGGGGGTGAGATGACGGGAGAAAGAGTGTAAGAATGAGTTGAACTTCTGCAACCAAAGAGAAAGGTTGTGTGGCAGTCTATCTTCGAGTTTGATGGCTGCATAAACTAAAGGAGTTGAAACTCAGCGACCAAAGAGAAAGGTTGTGTGGCAGTGCATCTTCGAGCTTGATGGCTGCATAAACTAAATGAGTTGAACAACTATGACCAAAGAGAATGGTCGTGTGGCAGTGCATCTTCGAGCTTGATGGCTGCATAAGTAAAGAGTTCAATAAGTGTAACCGACGAGAAAGGTTGCGTTTGGCAGTCCATCTTCGAGCTTGATGGCTGCCTAAATAAAGGAGATTAATTAAATTTATACAGTCCATTCATTTCTTCGTGTCTGTGTCGAAGATTATTTGAGTTTATATTTGTGTGTCCGAGCTATCAAACACCCCGTACTACTGAAACAGCATTAAGCGGGGTTTTGCTGTAATTGTAAGATGTGCTAGATACGAATTCATGGGTGACTAATTGCTATCACTTTTCCTGTGAACTACTTCAGTGAGTGAAAAAAAAAACAAAATGTATTTATAAGTTTTGAATGATGGCCTTTATAAACATTTTCGAGTTGCCTTTCGTCAGATTGTACTAAATAATGTAAAATCGTATTTTTCATAGTGGTAAATCTTTAAATGTATATTATCTAGCAATACTGATTGGATCTTTTATTGGGTAAAGGTCCACATTACAGTCCAAAACAAATATTACTAGGAATGTATTGAAAGTTAATGGCAAATAGACTTCTTGATTCATGGAGATTAATTTCATAGCATTCATGAATCAAATGCATAGTGTAACCATGCTTCCTTCCTACGCAACCATGCTTCCTCTCACGAACTGACAAAAGCGCTTCTTGTAACGTTCAGGAGAAATGATCAGTAGGCCTCGAGATTCTCACTCGAGAGGAAATACAGCGTAACCGGCGCTGCTGCTGACAAACGTTTAGTTGACCTACAGTCTCTCATCCCGAGAGGAAACATACTTAACGCACCCCTCCGTATAAGTTGGCCTACAGACTGTCAGTGAGAGAGGAAGCATATTTCGCGCATGCAGCGCGTACCTGGGTATTTTTATTTTCGGCTTATTCATAGAATCCTTCCAGCAATCTGTAATTATCTGTCTTTAAATGTGTCAAATATTGTATGTGCGCATATAAATAAAAGCTGCCTGTAGTGTGTTCTTCAACTTCTATCAAGTCTCAGCTCAGCGGCCTGACTGCCAACTGGCTAGCGCTCTGGCCTTTGGAACAACATGTTTCAGGTTCGAATCCTGACGGTAGATTGGATGTTTGGGAGTGGATCGAATATAAGATCCCTGTTTAATTTTCCTAAAGTGGGCACAAAAAATGACCGTAGATCAACAAACCAATCTTCAATGTCGCAACCCATGGTGGGCCAAGGCCAACCTGTCTAATGGCAGATTTCGAGACAGAAGGTGTTTTATTTTTTAATGATAGGGTTGTCAGCCCCTAAGCCCAATGCTCTACAGTCATATTAGATCGGGACCTACGGTTTAAAGTGATACTAAAACACTGTGTGTGTGACTAATCCACAGTGTCCTGTAGTGCTAGACGGACATAGATGAAGGGAACGAGGGCAGCTTCTGCTGTGATGGAGCACCTGTAGGTAGAAATCTGTGATAGCGCCGTGACACTTTTACAGTCATGTGAGACCGGTACCTACGGTTTAAAGTGGATTCCGAACTACTACAAGCATCCACGGCACTGCTGGGACTCGAAACCAATCCTGTGACACCGAGCGCCAGAGCTAGTCACAAAAAATAAACATAATGTTGAATTTATATGGACGTAATATACCTAAAACATAGATGGTGCTTCCAAAAGATGATTATATGTTAGATTTTATTTTGGAAGGACCATAAGAAATTCTTTTATTGGAGTGCAAATGTGCTGAAAAGACAAATCTCAAATTGTATTTTTTTATGAAAAGCCAACCTGGTATAATGAAAGAAAAAAAAATGAGAAATGAAGGAAATACACGAAACAGAATATATTCGACCAAAATAACAAGAATTCGATCCCGAAATAGAACCCAAATTTGACAAATCTCAGATTGCGTTAAAAAAGATTCTTTTCTGGTGATTAAATAAAAAATAAAATAGAAGATAATAGCCAAGAACAAAATTTTCAGAAAAGATTCAAATTCCACAAAGCCATTCGTTTCTGATTACGAGGTATGTTCGTTGCCAATAAATACTTTTCATTCAGAAACCATGTTTCATAAAATTGATTTATGGAGTTTTGTTGATAAGCAAATAATTTTTCCTTATTTACAATATTCAAAAGATTCCAACAAAATCCCCACATTAAAACCTTAATCACTAACCGTAATCATGCCCGTAAAAACCTGGCAAATCTTTCGTGATCCACAAAGTAAGACTAATTATAATCACTCGCAGACTTTACTGAGAAGAGCTATTGCTCGACATAAATATGAAACTTGGGATAGACACCTGCAAACCGTAAACTGCGAAGATGATTCTTTCTGGTCTTGTCCCAGGACTTTTAAACGTAAACGTTCTCACATTCGAACCCTAGGCTCTAACAATTCACTGGCCACCACTGACAGTCAAAAAGCTGAGGTTTTAGCTGACAGCCTTCAGGAACAGTTTCTTGAGAACAACATGAATAATCATGATACAGAAAATCTCGTTGAGTCCACTATCACAAATTTTATTAATACTTGTCAAGTCTCTGAAATTCTATCACTAAAGCATCTTTCGTTATTAATTGCATTTCCTCACTGAAAATTAACAAAACTCCTGGCATAGATAAATTACTAATAAAATGTTAAAAACCTTCCTTTCAAAATAATACTTGAGATATGTAAAATTACGGATTCTATTCTTCATACTGGTTATTATCCTAAGTCTTGGAAAACAGCTAGAATTCTCCCAATTCTTAAACCTGAAAGGACCCTACTTCTCCTATTAGTTACAGACCAATTTCTTTACTCTCTTCTATTAGTAAACTAATTGAAAATGTCATCCTGAACCTTCTTAAAAATGAGTCAAATCAAAAGAACCTTCTCATCCCACAGCAATTTGGATTTACAGAAAAACTTTCTACAACTCATCAGCTCTACAATCTCACAGAAACTGTTGCTGAAGGATTTACCTGGAAATATGAAACTGCTGCAATTTTTTTCTTGATGTGGCCAAAGCTTTCGATAGAGTGTGGGTTAATGGATTGATTTACAAAACTCATTTCTTACAATTACTCTCCTTATTTGATTCAAGTAATTCGTAACTATCTTTCAGACAGACACTTTGTTGTCGCAGTAGGGAATACTGATTCCTCAATTCGTGATATTCACGCTGGTGTGCCCCAGGGCTCTATTCTAGCTCCTTTCCTCTATAATATCTTTATCAACGATATTCCACAAAAGAACAATATCAAAATTAGTCTTTATGCTGATGACACTGCAAATCTTAACGCAAGGCCGAAAAACTTGCACTATCCAGGAAAATTTGCAAAATTATATCATTGATTTAGAAAATGGCTCATTAACTGGAAGATAAAATTAAATGTGGACAAGACTGAAGCAGTTCTTTTCACTTGCAAAAAATCCTATAATCCTCCTAATATTAAAATATACAATAATTATATCACCTGGTCTAAAGAAACTAAGTACTTAGGAATTATCCTTGATAGTAAACTTAACTACAGATCGCATGTCTACAACCTTAGAAATAAATTCAATACTCAATTTAGAATTCTCTACCCTTTAATCAATAGAAATTCAGCTTTACCTCTTAATCTCAAAATTCTAATATATCTCTCTTATCTTCGTCCAGTATTAGCTTATGCAAGCCCAGTTTGGGGTTCTGTCGCGCGTACAAATTTTGAAATCATTCAAAGGCTTGAGAACAAAACTCTCAGAATGTTAACGAATTCACCCTGGTACTTTCGTAATAACGATATTAGACGAGCTCTCTCGATTCCAAGTTTAAGACAATTTGTTCACAAAATTTCTACTAAATTCTATAATGATATGCGAAAAATTAATAACCCTGTATTAAATATCCTACAAAATTACGATTATGATATTTCTTCCCGCAAACATAGCAAAAGACCTCGCACTGTTCTAAATATTTTAAATTAATTCCTTACAACTGCCTAGACGAAAAAAAGTTCGCTTTTCTCCTAATTTGTTATTCGGGGTTATTACATGCAACTGATTCCATCAACATCTACATTTTTGATATTTTTCATTTTATAATTTTATTAAATAAATAATTCTCTTTTAAAAAAAAGGGCAATTAATTATCTATTTTGCTTATTAACTCAAAGGGCATGAGACCACCGCTATGTTTCAACATTTTACAAAGAAGGAGCTAGTGGCCGCTACGCGGCCAAGGATCTCCGTAATAATCTACAATAACAATAACAAGATTCCAACAAACTTAATTTAAAATCCATTAAATAAAGAGGTCATTGCTCTTCATTTCTTTTCAAGTCAATAGGCAATAGAAAAGCTGCTACTGATGAATTTCTTAATGAAATCATTATGATTTATAAATAAGGATAAACAAAATTAATGAATTCTTGGCATACAATATATATATACATATATTTTTTTGGGGGGATAATTTAATAGTCCTAGAACATTTTGTTTTCATTATTGCATTATTTAAATCTGCATTGTAAAATTGTATATGATAAAAAAAAAAATCGTATCGCAATCGTAATCGTATTTCCAATTCACCAAAAAAATTGAAAGAAAAATGCTACAGATTATTAATGATTATTTTAATATTAGCACTTATCGGTTTTTCCAAAATATTTTTGAATATATATTTTTCTTTTCTATATATATATATAGAAAAAGAAAAAAATTATTATTTTTATATATTATTTCTATCGTAATTAGTTCTCGAAGTTGAAAATCTGGTAGATTTTAATGTTTGTTTATTTACATCAGAATATAAACTGGTATAAACATACCAAACATCATCAGTAGGGCCTGAATGGCCGAGTGGCTAACGCTCTGGCGCTCGACACCACAGGTTTCGGGTTCGAGTCTCGGCGGTGCCATGGATGCTTGTAGTGGTTCGGAATCCACTTTAAACCGTAGGGTCCCGGTAACACGATCGTAGAGCGTTGTGGAGAGTGACATGTTAAAAATAAGGAAAAAACTAACTGTTCATATATATAGTGATCAGGGGATTATAGTCTTTGTTGCTTCACATCCCCGTATACCACTTCATTCATCATTATCAGTAAAAACTCGTCAGCATACTGGTTGTGTCTTTCTTCAAAATGGTCGAATGTAACATCTTGCATCTGTTTATTTAAATTATACTACAATCAAGTAATGCATTATGATAATTGAAAATATGAATACATGAGGTCAAACTCGTGAACTAACAGTGGGGAATGAATCCGCTGACAGCAGGTATTGTAGTCACTGCTTTTACACTCTCTGACAATTGTGGCAAAATATGTAAGCATCTCATATTGACAATCAGACTGGATGCCAAGAGTTTTTTCCTTTAACAAAAGTCATGGAGTACTGTTCAAGATATAGGTAAGTAGAACCTGAGTTTTTTTTTTTAGAGATTACTTGTTGTATAAGAGAAGAAAAAAAAAAAAAAAAAAAAAAAAAAAAATTATATAAACTTGAAAATTTTAGCAAAATGTAAAATGCCACTATTCGTCCTCTTACACCTTCACTTTTTTTTTTTAAATGTTGCTTTTAATAAATGATATAACTTAGAAAACATAAAATATCACCAAAATTTCGACAAAGAAAGTCTTTCTACTTAGATACGAAAATTCAATAAAAATCAGTAGTTTAGGAAAATATCATTATTGTATGTTTATATTTTATGCATATTTTAGAGGTTTAGTTTTTTATAGATTCGTGGAAGGGCTCCACTTCTACGCCGAAAACCTGATTCTCTGCTACGTGTAGGTTGGCGAAATAATTTTTTTCTGCTGGTGAGAGTCTGTAGGACAACTGACCATTTCTCCTGAACGCTACAGGGAGCACTCTTGCCAGTGCTTAGGAGAAAACATGATTACAATATATATATTTAAACCAAAAACATATATAAACAGTGCTATGTTTTACAGATAAGGATGATTTTTATTTACATCACTTAGAGAATGGATTATATGCACTATGTAATCACCCTATTTTTCAACATATCAATACATAAATTCTTGTTTAAAGGAATCGTAGCTACTTTCTTTAAATCGTTTGTTTATTGTGTTCCGAATTTTTCTCTATATATTCTTCTATTTCATCCTTCTCTATGTACTGCGACCTGATGGCCAAAGGCTGCAGGTTCGAATCCTGGCGGGTATTTGTTAGTGGTTCGGAATCCACGTTAAACTGTAGGTGCTGGTCTGTTTAGCCCAAAGTGTGCACAAAATTACCGTAGAGAAATTACCGTACGAATCAAATTAACACATTTTTGATTTGATTTCTCCAACAGAAAAGCGGCCTGAGGGCCAATTGGCTAGCACTCTGGCCTTTGTTACTACATGCTTCAGGTTCTAATCGTGGCTGTGATATGGGTGTTAGTGGTTAGTAATCCATGTTACGCTGTATTTCTCGATCTAATTAGCGTGAAATGTGTAAAAAAAATTAACGTAGAGCGACAAACCGAACCCAAACTCTCTCTGTACTTGTTCCAGACAACAAACACTTCTTCGAATTCTCCAATAACTCTTTTATTCCACAAATTTGATCTAGCATGGAGAGAGAGAGACAAATTCTCCCGTTTTTTTTTTTTTTTTTTTTATAATTTGTACACCAAAAATGTATACAAAAGCAGTGCTATGGAGATTGGGTTTTGCATTTAAATTACTTAGAGAATCATTACATCTAACAGATGTGTTCACTGTAAGACACTGAAAATTTTTCTGATGAAGATATTTACGTGATACCAAATTTATGAGCATAGTCCTAATTACAACAGAAAGAAACGAGAAAAGTCCACCGATTCATCCATCATGGCAAAGGAACCACCCCTCCAGAAGTGACGCGTCCTTCCAGCGGAGAATGTCCAGAAATAGTCCGAGAAGGTGACCTTCCAGTCCTGGGAGGAGGAAGCCCGGCAACCCGATCCTCTGCCGGACATCTGCTGCATCTTTGGGGCTGGGAAGATTCTGCTCATTAAGGACCGACCGATTCCCGCCATGCCCCGCTCTTCCGGACGGTCACTTGATACCCTCATTACATAAACAGCGACTACAACTTCTTTCTTTTTTTACTGTCGTCCAGCGTCATCTGCATATTTGGATCTATCTCATACCAGAGCTATCTCTTTTTTTCTTGTCGAATAGCATACGTGTGGCATATGGGACCTTGGGACAATCACGCTTTCAACTCATGGGATATTTTTTTTTTTTATTATTTATTCAGTGTTCGGCTTTGATTTATTAAGTGATTGTTTAAGAATTTATGTTGAGATGGGTGGAGCGAATAAAAAGTTATTCGTTAATGAGCAGGTTTAAAAAAGTCTACCCATGACATTCAATACACCATTAATTTATTTACCATTTTTCAGCATTAAATAACACCAGAATTTAAAAGATGAAGGATCAAGGTTTAATTTATCTTCAAATATTAAATATTTACTATTTCACTAAGAGATACAGTTGTTTTAAAGGTCGTTCATGCTGATAAATTATGGTATTATTTCTCTGTTGAAAATATGAATAGATTTCAAAAAACTTTTTTTGTCAAATGCCGGAATGTTGGTTGTTAAATGACTGATATGCCATAATTGTTGTACGCGGATATGTTCAGGGAGCACCAAGTTCTAGCTATACTCTTTAGAAGCAAATGAAGAATAATGCTTTCCGAGATATATTTCAAATGCAATTCCTTCCCTACTCCCTAAATTAAAAGGACTCAACCCAGGTTATCGGCGTGAGACAGACTTCGCGTTCCGCTTATATGGCGCTTGATGGGCAATTGGCTAGAGCTCTTGCCTTTGGTACCATAGACTTCATGTTCGGATCCCGTCGGTGGCATGCCAGTGGTTTGAAGTCTATTTTAAGCTGTAGGTCAGGTCTAATTAGCCTAAAATATGCAAAAAGGACCGTAGAGCGACAATCTAAACCAAACCAAATCCATTTATATGAATCCCCGACAACCACTTACCGGCGATGAAAGGATGATTTGACTACTATAAAAATTTTAGGGACAATGGCCGCTCATATGTAGGTTATATGGGAGAAAACTAGAAAATTTCCAACATCTATCAATGTGAAACTTTTTACACACTTTGTTACAATCACCATTGGGTCCCCTCGTCTATGAAAATACTGACTACAAGGAACACCACTGGCAGATTCGAACTTGAGTCATTCTGCCAGCTGGCTCTGCACCTAACGGATGGGACACAAGGTCCACAAGCCCACATATGCGGCACCATTGTCCCTAAAATCCTGTTTCACACTGACGACTTGGTTTGAGTTTATTGAATTGGGAGTTACATTTGAAAGATATCTCAGAAAGCATTATTCTTCCTTTGCTTCTAAAGGTTTAGTATAGAATTTGGTGTTCTCTGAATAAATCTGCATTTAACAATTATGGCATATCAATAATTGAACAACCAAGATCCCAGCATTTGACAAAAAAAGTTTGTTTAAAAATTGAAGGGATTTCAGAAGCGAAATAATATAGCAATTTATCAGCGTGGATCTATTTCAAAACTTAACTGTACTAGTATGCGTGGCAGTAGAATGTAACTGTAGTGGCCAGATAGAATGTATTACCTTTTGGGTCAAGAGTGGGAATTTGAATTAAATGAAATTAAATTTTGAGTGAGGAAAAATAAGAGTGAGAAACAATGTTTAAGTATCTGCAAAATCTACAAGTTCTATATTATATAAAAAAAATTTTGCACGAATTTGTGATCTATAAATGTATAAATTCTTACAAATATCTTTAAAGCAAATTTCATTTTTTTGTGTGTTTTTTTTTTTTTTTTTGTTTATAATTAAAACCACAATTCTCACAACTTGTATGATGCCGTAACAGCTCTGGTTTGGGATGCCGCTTCACTCCTTTGACCCAAATCACTTTACAAATGCTTTAAATCAACAGCCTCTTATCAGTTATGCAAACAGTTAAAGAGATGTTAAATCATTCGGCTCTTAACCTTGAGTTTGGGCTGTGACTCTCTCCTTGAACCCATCTCCCAGAGATCAGCTCATCAGGAATTCAAAAAGAAGAACCAATTAAGGCGTGAATAATTTGACGCAAATTAAAATAAAAATACATTCGGAATATAAGTATTTTTATTTTTATTTTTATTTTTTATCTTAGTATTAGTCCTACTCATTTATTTCATTCAAAGAAAAGTGCTTTTTAATAACTTTGTGGATGTCCGATGTTAATAATTTGTATCTAATTTTGGCTTTTCATTGTATTAACACAAAGAATATTGTATAAAAGCCTGCTGTTCAAAAAGTCTTGTGCATCTAATCTGAAGAGCAAGCTGATACTCAGCAAAGATTAAACTTCTTGGTGCACTGTAACTTTATGTTTTTTGAGCATTGGTGCTGCTCATACTCCACTTATGGACGCAACGAAAAATCCACTGATGGCCTAGTATGCCTTTCTGAAAGACTTTTAGGTTTAATAATTGCATGTCGTAAGAGAGAAAACATGGAAAATTCTCATCAGGTAAATACACTATTGATGAGGGGACAATGCGGCACTATGCATCATGAACCATTCACCATGTGGGACAATGCAAACACTCATGGTGGAATCAGAGTACTCCATATCATTTCTCCAACCCCTTCACAACCCACGGTGCAACTTTCGATTTGCAGATTTATTATAGCTATTCCTAATATAAACTCATGAATTTTTGGTTCAGCATTACTTGTCAGGTGTCAAAATTAGTTCTCTCCTATATAGTATGCAATAGTATAGTCTTATATTCTTGGCTCAGAAGCCATTTGCGCTATCCGATCAGGTCACTGCAGATTTGAACCAACTTGTTGAAAATATAACGCTAAAAAGCAAGGCACAATTCATTTGCTTGTTTTAATGTTATACTATTTAAACTTGCTGGGGATTATCTCTCAAATTTTATTCATCCATTTTGTTTGTAATTGTAATTATGTGTTAATTCTGTTTTTTAAACGGAATTATGTGTTAATTCTGTCTTTAATTGAAATTATGTGTTTTTAATCGGAATTATGCGTAAAATTTAATCAATTAAAAACACCAAGACTGGTAAAATCAAATCTACAAAAACTTATTGAAAGTATAATACAAATAGCAAGGTACAATTCAGTTGCTTGTGTCAACGTTATGGAAATTAAAATTGCTGAGGATTATTTTTGAAATTTGTATTCATCCTTTTTATTTGCAGCTGTTTTTTAATGGGAATTCTGTGTATCTTTTATTGTTGATAAAATCAATATTTTTCTGAAAATCTTTTAAATAATCCATATTTTGTTTAATTATTTTAGGCATCAATTAACGCCTATTATACAGATAAATTAAATCGATACGTAAAACAAAATAGACTTAATCTTTGTCAAGATCAATCTTCTTATTTAGAAAAAATGCTACAAATTCCAATTCATTTTATTTAAAATAAAAAGTTTTTTTAAGTAAATTATCAATTGTCTTGATTTAGAAACGAAAATTACTTTTTGTAAGGCTTTTTAAAATAAGAGCAAAATACTTCTGATTAAAGAATATTTATTTTATTTTAATCCTTTATTATTTTTTTGTTTTTACTTATTTATTTTGCTTCTAAAAAGGAATTAGAAAGAATATACTGATTAATTTGAATAATCAAGCATTAAAAATAAATGCTTATTTTTAAATAATTTTTATAAAATAAATAATAATTGAATATTAAGGCTTTATGGCGAGAGGTTTTGATAATAAAGAAATGAATAAATCGTTACGAAATGAACGATATTATTATTACAAAAATGAATGATACGACAAATCAACATTTTTATGTTTGATAATTTGTATTTTCTTAACTGAAGGTAAATATTCTTATTTGAGGGGAACAGCAAATATAGAAGAGATGACGTAACTTTCATGAAGGAATTTTAGAAATTACTACTTTATATTTGCATGTTGTATGACAGAAAATCCAGAAAACTCCCACCAGGCAACCTGACTGTTTATTCAAGCAGCTTAAACACATATCAGCATAATATATTTAAGTTCTGTTATGTTTAAAAAATATCTATTCTCTATCTAACTTCCAACTTTAGCTAAAATCTTTATATGATAACTTTTAATTGTTAGCCTAATAAATTTTTTTATAAAATTACACTTCAAATAGTATATTTATAATAATCAGGAGAATACTGCATATATATATATATATATATATAATCAACATTATCATAATCATTAATAACACGACAGCCCAGAGTGGATTAAGGCTTTCTTTTGAAGAGATTTCCATCCATTCTTAGGATGAAAATCTTCCAATTCTTAACCTTTAGTAAAAAAAAACCTTTTTCAACTGCGTCTATCCATCGCAACTTGGGTCGTCCTCTTCCTCTTTGTCCCTCTATCTTTCCAAAAATGACCTTTTTTACAGGATCATTCATTCTAAATACATGATCAGACCATTTTAATCTATTGATCTTAATAAATTTTATAATATCTGGGGCTTTATAGCATTTATAAATTTCTGTGCGTCTTCCCCAACAAGTACTTTCCCTAACACCTCCAAGAATAGCCCTTAAAATCTTGCGCTCAAATAGACCCTCAATATATACATATATATACACTCAAGAACCAAAACATTATGACCACCTGTCAATAACGAGTTGGCCCACCTTTTGGCGCGCAACACAGCTTCAACCCGCCTTGGCATGGATGCCACAAGTCCTTGGTAGATGGCCGGAGACAGATTGTACCAGATGTTTAAGCAACGGTCACGCAAATCCGAGATATTGCGAATTGGTGGTCTTTGAACTCTGAGCTGCCGTCCCAGGACATCCCAAATGTGTTCTATCGGATTGAGATTCCGGTGAGTTAGGCGGCCAGGACATTAACTGGAATACAGCATCATGTTCCTGGAACCCTCCAACACAATTTTAGCCTTGTGACAAGGGGCGTTGTCCTGTTGGAACATTCCATTTCCAGCTGGAAAAACAGAGGCCATGTAAGGGTGCAACTGGTCCGCAATGCTGTTCAGATACCCTGTAGCATTCATGGTCTGCTCTACCACAACCACGGGTCCCAGAGACGCCCAAAAGACCGTCCCCCCAAAGCATAATACCGCCACCATCGGCCTGTGTATGACCTACTGTACACTGAGGGAACAACAGTTCGCCTGGAAGACGGCGTATCCTGACACGGCCATCGGCGTGATGAATGACAAACCGTGATTCATCTGACCAGGCAACTCTCTCCCACTGATCCATGGACCAGTCACGATGTTCCCGTCTTGAGTGTATATTGCAGGCGCAGTTGGCGATGACGCTTGGTCAGCAAAGGCACACGAGTTGGACGTTTGCTGCGTAGCCCCATATCCAATGTTCAGTGTCCGCTGAACAGTGTGCTCCGATACTATTCTACTTGGCCTGCATTGTATTGGGCTGTCAGCTGAGTCACTGTCAGGCTCCGGTTTTGCTTCACCATGCGAGACAGTCTCCGACGAACTTTTTCTTTGATAGCGTGTGGACGTCCAACACCATGTCGTTTACTGCTGGTTTCACTGTCATTCATCCACTTTGCATAAGTACTAACAACTGTAGATCGTGAACAACCCACGAGTCGTGCAGTTTCGGAAATACTTGTTCCGAGCCTTCGAGCCATTACAATCTGCCCTCTATCAAAGTCGCTTAGATCCGCAGCCTTTCCCATCACACACAGAAGTAAGTGAAAGAATGATTCTTCAGACTCTCCAGCAGCAGTTAAATACCACTTCCACCTGATCACTTGCCTTCCACGTCATCCAGGCGAGTTCATTGCAAAATGTAGGGGTGGTCATAATGTTTTAGCTCTTGCGTGTATATACCATCAGTGGTGCAACAGCCCTTGGTGGAGCCAAGGTCGTCTGCCTGCTGGAAGATTTCTAGACGTAGATGGTTCTTTTTAAGGGGTAGGGTTGTCAGATCTACTCCCAACGCTCTACAGCCATATTAGGCTAGGACCTACGGTTTAAAGTGGATTCCGAACTACTACAAATATTCATGGCACCACTGGGACTCTAACCTGAAACCTGTGACATATATTATTATTATTAATATTATTATTTAATAATTTAC
The DNA here is from genome assembly GCA_021605095.1 of Caerostris extrusa. NCBI lineage: Eukaryota > Metazoa > Arthropoda > Arachnida > Araneae > Araneidae > Caerostris > Caerostris extrusa. Next base: position 25,583 of record BPLR01021448.1, read on the forward strand.
TCTAAGTACTTACTATATTTATATCGTCGTAGTACAATAATCTTTGATTCCTTTAGATCTGGAGCTTTTTTTTAATTAATTCTTGACTTAAGAAAAATAAACAACCCCATTTTTTTTTTTTTTTTTTTTTAAATAGTGATAAAGAAAATAATTTTCTGCATAAGGAGGGCATGAGGGTTTAGATATGAAGAAAAGTAATATTTAATATTGTTTTCAAAATAGAAAAATAGTATTATGAAATATTGGTTAAATAGTTTTATTAGAATAAAAATTGTAAATATTTGATTTGATTTAAGTTGTTATAATCCTATGCGTCTCGCCAGAGACTAGACCTGAGTCAGAGTGCAAGATTCCTCAATAAAATCTACGATAAAAAAGGGACAGACGAACAGTCACAGGAACAAGACAAAGAACAGACAAAAAGTCTGTTCGATATTATTTTTGATGTGAATAGTATAAAATTTGTATCCCTGTTCTATTTTAAGATTTATCAGAAACGTGTCAGGAAATGGTATTTTGCAGATTTCTGTTTTCATTCTAATTTCAAAACGACCGCCGAATCTATCCTGTGGCATCAATGTACAACGGCAAAATTTGAAAAATAGGATGTCTTTTAAAAAAATAATATTAAATGATTTTTTTTTCAATGTAATTGTAACTTAGTTATGAGTAACCCAAAGCTTACTCAAGCTGCTAGCGTGCAGAAGAGTTCATGTTTAAATCTGCTGCTGGCGTGCATTGCAATCGCTGTTTTCAATAAAAGGCAGACTGGATGGAGATTCTAAGAGACTTTGTAAGGAAATATTTTCCACCTGGATAGGTGGAAAATAGGGGAAGGATGCATTATGCATATTATATACTCTTTTCCACCTGGATAGATGGAAAATAGGGACTCATAAAATAGTTCCTAAATGGATAAAAAAATAGGAATAAAACTAGGACCGAGTAAATAGGACCTAGATGGGGACCTATTAATAGAACCTAAATGGATGAATAATATAAATAGGACCTAAATGGCTAAGTGTCAAGCGCTCTGGCCCTCGGTGCCACAGGATTTGAGTCCCGGTGGTGCTATGGATGTTCGTAGTGGTTCGGAATCCACTTAAAGCCGCAGGTTCTAGTCTCCTATGACTGTTGAGCGACACAGAGCCAAGTCAGACTTCTACCTACGGGTGCTCCATCACAACAGAAGCTGCCCCCTTTCCCTTTAATCATGAGTCTATACGAGTTCGTGGGCTTGATCTAGATGTCTATCAAATTAGATAAGAAACAACTACAGCAGGTGGAAAATAAGATCAAGAATTCAGTCATTTGAATAGTATTAAACTTCTCATAGACTTCTTAATCGAAAAGAAAACATTCGTTTGTGCAGGTTTCGTATATCGACAGTTACGCTGGTTGGTATAAGTTAACGGATTTACACCCATCTGACATGCAAATTCGGGGAAGTTACCTTAAAAGTACTACCTGTAAAGCATCATCCCTCCATTTCAGTCGGTGGGCTCTTTGGGGTATACAACTGAATTCAAAACCCGGATGTGGAAAAAAGAAGAAGAAAAAAATCCTTAATACCTAAAAATTTCAATGAATTCTTGAAAGTCTTGAGTTCTTGAGTTTCAATTCACTTCTCGGATAGTCTGGTAACATTGAAGTTTCTGTTATGGATACATGCGAGTATAAAGATCATAGGCTTCATAAAAACAATGGATAGGCGGAAAATATGCTCAAGAATTGAATCATTTGGTTAGTATTAAACCTTCTCACAGACTTCTTCCTACTCATTTAAAAGAAGACATTCATTCTTCTGTCCAGGTTTCGTACAAAGACATACCTTTCTAATTCTAAACTCCTCAGATTTGGCCTGACTTATCCTTTGGCCTTATATCCATTATGACCGATCTGCAAAAACTCCGGAAACAGTTGAACACAATTTGTTTCAATGCATACTATATTGTAAACCAATGCAAGAACTTTACAGATTATGGATTTATTGTACCCTTCTCCTGTAAAGAAAAGAATTTTTACGGTTCGGTTTCGCTTGTTGGATTTTGAACCAAGCTGTCGGAGATCAAACATGCTTCCCATGTCTTTCCTAGCTCTTTTACGTTGAATACACTACAGTTACAAAATATTATGTGACACAGTTTTTGATAAGATTGATACTATTCCATCTTATATATATACACTCCAGAGCCAAAACATTATGACCACCCCTACATTTTGCAATGAACTCGCCTGGATGACGTGGAAGGCACGTGATCAGGTGGAAATGGTATTTAACTGGTATTAATCCATGCCAAGGCGGGTTGAAGCTGTGTTGAACGCCAAAGGAGGGCCAACTTGTTATTGACAGGTGGTCATAATGTTTTGGCTCTTGAGTGTATATCTTTATTATATTTAAAATATTGATGCCCGACTCGGGGCTCAGTAAGAACACGCGCCTCTCTTGAGCATTAGGGCTGAAGTTCAAAACGCTGGCGGCTTTGTTGTAGACGCTGTTGAAAAAAGCGAAGAGACTCGATGGCGTTTGTGATATTCAGCATCTTGCCTCGTAAGTTGAACTATCTGGTAGGAGTTTTTCCGGGTTTCCTTCTATACGATACACTAATACGGGTATTGCCCTTTTTCTTCAGTGTCACAGAGCCAACTCAGACTTGTATCTACGGGTGCTCCATGACAATAGAAGCTGCTACCAAGCGCTGCTCCATATTCTGCTGTTACCAAGTGGGATAAGAAAGAACAACAAAAATATTGCATTCAATTTGACAATTTAATTCTGTTGAGAATAACAAGTATTCTGTATACATATAAAATTTAAAGTAACAAATGTAATAAGAAACGTTTTAGAATGTTTTACGTATAACATTCTAAAATTTTATTTGTTTGTTTGTTTGATTATTTGTTTTCATTTGTTTGAAGATAACTGAATCTTATCGTATCTACACCGAGAATGGATACTATGATAAGTTTTTGGTGAAAAGTACCTCCATAGGATTTAGAAGATATGAAGGTCACCTTTGAGGTTCCAAAATTCCTTTGTAGTTCCAAATAAACAAATTTGAGGTTCTATTATTCCAAACTGTGGTGATTATGTGAGCTAAGGAGCCACAAAAGGGATTCTCTCACTGTAAAGTGATCAATGAATACCAAAGGTTCCCAATTCAAACATAGAAAAGAAAAAAATAGCACTAATTTGTGCAATTAGCCTTCATTGGAAAGTAATGATAACGATAAATTCATATGAAAATAGCTACTTCTTTGGAATATTTTATTACCCAGACAAAAAAAAAAAGAATTAAAAATTGAGGTAAATTATGAGATAAAAGTGTCAGACGATAATCTTCACATTTCGAGTGTTGTCTGGAAATTGTGTTTCGCTTTCGTTTCCGGGATACCCTTTTTCCTCCCTAAAGTCGTTTGGTGACCTCGCGAGGAGGGACGTTGTAGAATGTCGTGTCCTTGGCTGCATCGATCAGGGGGCTTTTCCCATCGAATCTTCGCATTCGACAAAGACCTCTCGAAAAGTAGGTCACTCTCATCTTCCTACCTCCACCCATCCATCCCGTGCAAACGATGTGGAGGAGGCCCGCAGACGATTTCCAGAGGTACACATACCGTCTGCTTCCCTCCTTCCCTTTCGAAACGCGCAAAAAAAATCCCCCTCTCAACCGTCTAGCGTTTTGAAAATCGTTTTCTCTAGAGATGGGTTTAGTTGTTTTGAAGGATGGGAAATGTAGCAATGATTATGCCAGGAAATGTAGCGTTGAGTTGTGGGCGAGATTTTTCGATGCGATACGGCAGACGAGAAATAAAAAACAGATGTCTGGACGAATTAGAATCTTTTTGTTAGAAAAAAAGATTATTTCATGCTTAAAGAATGACGTCTAGATTTTGATAATGTATGCGCGTGCAGTATATTTTCTGTTTTTCGTCGTGTTAACTAGTATAGTTATTGTTTTTAGTGATGATGTAAACATGAGATTTATTTGTGCATAATAGCATGAAATAAATTACTGTATAATTTGAATATATTATAAACCTTCTGAATTTTTTATCGATGCTGTTTAAGTCTAGCGAAATGTCAAATAGTGTTAATTCAGTTCAGATTATGTTTATGTTTTATATAAAAGTATTTTAAAAATTATGAATTAGATGTAACTATTAATTAAAGTTTATGAATAGTTTTAAAGTATTAACTATTAGTAAACTTTAATTCACTGCTTATTGATTGCTCATTTAATTACTATTTGCTCATTTGCATTTTTTTAATTAATCTATTTTATTCAGTGTTATTTAATTTTGATTTATTTATTTGTGCAATTGGAATAATAAAAAGAAAAAGAAAATGTGAAAAACAAAGAGAAGTAAATTCTCAATAAAATAATAAATGAAATTCTTTTTTTAAATTAATTTACAATTATGAATTTTACAATTATGAAATAATTTTTTAATAATCTTAATATAATTAATAAAACAAAAAAAAAAATGATTACGTGACTCGTGGCTCAGTGGCAACATGCGCCGCTGGTGAGCATGACAGGGGATCAATTCACTGGCGGCTTTGTTGCAGACACTGTTTCAGAAAACGAAGTCTCGATGGTGTTTGTGATGTTCAGCATCTTGCCTTGTGAGTCGAACTACCTGGTGGGAGTTTTCCGGCTTTTCTAATGCGATACGCCAAATCGGGGTAGTTCCCTAAATGTCCTCCCGAAAGGCACTTCCCTCCTTCTTTAGCTAGTCAGACGTCTATCTACCGATATGACAACAAGAAAAGATTGACACATTTTCTTTTTTTATAAAATTAAAATGGAAAGACATACTATTTTTTGTCGATTTATTATTATTATTATTTTTTTGGCGTTTTAATCTATTATTGATCTAGTTAGACGGTGATTTTAGACGATCTAATTATTTTTACTATTATTATTATGTTTATGTTTTTTCATAAAAACTCCTGTCTTGAACAAAAAATGATATCGTCAAAACACACTAGTTTCCAAAAAAGTTAAGAGAAAATCATTATGATTGCGACAATTCTGTTTATTGTAATTTAATAAAAAAAAAAAATTTATAAAATACAACATGCTTAAATTATGCACACCAAAAAAAAGCGGGTTATTCTTTGTCTTACAAATACACAAAATGAAACATACCAAAAATTTTAGTATCGGAGTTCAATGTGTAATTATCTTTAATGTGAAGTATGATCATCTCTAGTTATATAGGCCATAGACCGATATTCCAAACTTAAAATTTTTGGGGTTTATTAACTCAATAGAGTGTTTCTATGTCAAGGAAATTCGTAAACCACGAAGAGTTATAAGTCAGTACATCTCTCGCATACGTCTCACTCGCATCTGAAAATACTTTTATCGAGTTCCAGCCTGGAGAAAGTACTAGCTAATCCATACGTACGATAGTCTCCTCACTGTTTAATGAAGTATGCAGATCACTGCGGTCATCCAAAAATATATTTGCCCACTGGATGCATTCAAATCTGTCTCTTTAATGGACATGACTGGGATAATAGCGAGTTTCCGGTTCACTCCAGATCAACAATTTTGAATAATTTTGCAAATAAAAATCTGGATCGGTAAAGAGTACAGACTTCCATTGACGTACATTCCTATAGATATATGCAAACATGCCTAAACAAACTTTTCATTTCGATGTATGGTGTGTGGGGTGCACTCAATACTGAAAGTCTTGCAAACAACCCTCCTTCTTGAAACCTTTGAGCATAGTGGATCTGAATGCCAGCCTTCTAGCGACAGCTACAATAGAAAATCTGGAAGTGTGTTGGTGCAGAGGTTCCGTGCATCTTTTGAGTTAACTGCAAATAGCTTTCATAAAGCACTTAGCTCCAGGTGTTATTAGACTGTATCTCCTAGAAACTGATTATGCCCTTAAAAATGCATTTCACAATCTCCCATCAACTATATATTGCTGCAATCAACTATATTGATTCTAATTATTGATTATTAATGGCTCATATTCGTCTAATGGCTTGACATTGCAATAATTAAGATAAATACACTGAAGTGACAAAAGTCATGGAATAGCAATATGCAAATTTTCAGATGGCAGTAGCATCGCGTAGAACAGGTATAAATGCGCAGTGCTTTCGCAGAGCTTTCATTTCTGTTCAAGTTATTCATGTGAAGAGGTTTTGACGTGATGATGACCGCACGACGGGAATTAACAGACTTTGAACGCGGAATGTTAGTTGGAGCTAGACGCATGGGTCATGCCATTTGAAATCGTTAGGGAATTCAACATTCCCAGATCCACTATGTCAAGAGTGTGCCGAGAGTATGACATTTCAGGCATAACATCCCACCATGGACAGCGCAGTGGTCGACCGCCTGCACTTAACGACCGAGACCGGCGACGTCTGCAAAGAGTCGTAAATTCTAACAGACAAGCAACACTGCGTCAAATAACTGCAGAAATCAATGTGGGACGTACAAGGGACTTGTCTGTTAGAACTGTGCGGAGAAATTTGGCTTTCTTGGGCTATTCCAGCAGAAGACCGACTCGAGTGCCTTTTACTGACAGAACGACATCGCTTGCAGCGACTCTCGTGGGCACGTGAGCATATCGGTTGGTCCCTAGATGAATGGAAGACCGTGGCCTGGTCCGATGAGTCACGATTTCAGTTGGTAAGAGCTGATGGTAGGGTTCGAGTGTGGCGCAGACCCCACGAAGCCATGGACCCAAACTGTCAGCAAGGCACTGTTCAAGCTGGTGGTGGCTCCGTAATGGTGTGGGCTGTTTTTTCATGGCATGGACTTGGCCCTCTGGTGCGACTGGACCGAACATTGACTGGAAATGCTTATGTTCAGCTACTTGGAGATCACTTGTAGGCATTCATGGACTTCATGTACACAAACAACGATGGGATTTTTATGGATGACAATGCGCCATGTCACCGGGCCACAACTGTTCGCGATTGGTTTGAAGAACATTCTGGACAATTTCAACGAATGATCTGGCCACCTAGATCGCCCGACATGAATCCCATCGAGCATTTATGGGACATCATCGAGGTCTGTTCGTGCCCAAAATCCTGCACCATCAACGCTTTCACAATTATGGACGTCTATCGAGACAGCATGGCTCAATATTCCTGCAGAAAGACTTCCAACGACTTGTTGAGTCCATGCGACGTCGAGTTGCTGCACTTCGCCGGGCGAAAGGAGGGCCGACACGATATTAAGAGGTATCCCATGACTTTTGTCACTTCAGTGTATGTGAACTACCTAATTCCCTGGCACTAAAGACAATGCTGGACTACGGCCGTCTCTCTATTGGCAGATCCCGAAAGTGGATATGTTTTCTTTTTACTGGGTAGGGGTTGTCAACCTAACAGTTATATTAGATCCGGGATCTTCGGTTTAAAGAGGATTCGGAACCACTACAAACATCCATAGCCCAGCCTGGACCTCGAATTCGAAACCTGTGGCACCGAACATGATCACCAGCCATTAGGCTCCTAAATGCGTTTGGTTTGTCTACGGTCACTTTTTTGCACATTTAAGTTAATTAGATGCCTGCAGTTTAACGTGGATTCCGAACATCTAACAAATATTCATGCCGCAGCCAAAATGCAACCTGAGGCCTGTCATACTTAGGCAATCGGTAATCGCCGCTCCTAAATGTGAATTACTTATGCGTCTGTGCTTTGTTGAAATTAACTGACAATTCATACCGTCGGAGCGTCCTGATGAATAGTGAGATTGTTTCAGAACTAGAAATGTTTGATTTAAAACTCGATAGGAGGTAAAAGACAGACGCAAATCTCTTTTTAGGATTTTTTTGTTCAAAATGTCAGTGGTGCAATGCGGTTAGTAAAGAGCCTCCGCCCTTGATACGGTATGGATAACGTTGAATCTGTTACATCTCTGCCTTTCTACTGCGGATGACATAGAATCAAATAACTTGGCATTTTAACACAATAATAAGCTAGTATCTTCCTAAAAAAAAAAATCCAGCAGTGTAAATCAAATGAGTGCATTAGAATAAAAGTACCTTCGAAATAAGGTATAATTATTATCATGAAAAAAAAATCTTTCGATATTTCCTGGATAAAAAGTTTCATGAAACGGGTCGTTGCTAATAATTATCTCTTTTGAAGAGATTTTCCTATTGCTCTCTCCTGATTTGACGCTTCTTAATTATTATGTATAGAAATATTTGAAAAAGTTTACCACAACTAACAATAAACAGGTGCA